>RYFJ01002789.1:0-38495 GCA_003991445.1 Oryza meyeriana var. granulata | reverse complement strand
TTTTGTGAAGGCCCAGCCGGAAAGCGCTTCTTCCAGCTTCAGCGCCTGGACGCGGCCTTGTCAGGAAAACGACGAGACCACTCAGGGCCGGCAAAGGCGGGCCCTTCTTTGAGGGTCATCTAGCTTGGCAGCAATAATATGTGCCTGCCCCAGTTTCTTCAAAGGTTGGCGCCGGAAGAACAGCTTGGCAACACCGCCGGCGGCATACCATATTAACGGGCGGCAAGGAAGGAGATAAATTGGCGCAGGTAAAAACCCACTCCTGTTGTGCCAGCCCTTCAGAAGGAGATTTCAAGGCAAATCGATATATGTTTTCTTCCCATCACTCCTTGGTTAAGGACCGGGCCCCCCCAATTCCACACCTGATGTTTACTCTTGGGAAGGCTGGTTGCTTGACATGGAACAAGTGTCGAAGAGGGATGAAATGGGGCTTCAACCACCCAGAAAGCACTCGCAAAGGGTAACGAATATGGAGATCTGAAGGTATCGATTTGGGATTTAAATGCACCCAAACTCCAGCCCGTAGAAATCAAGGATGCGGCGGGAAGAGGAAATTAGGACGACGGAAGACAACCAAGCCCCGATCAAAGAAAAGGAGGCGAAAACTTACCGTTTCACCAGGGTCGGGGGTGGGCTCGTGGAACTCATCCCTCGCCCGACCGCCAATGGATCACTTCTTGCTTGGGCCAAACTTAAGCTCGCTCTCCAGCCGTCTCAGCTTACCGAGCCGCAATTCCGAGATCGGCAAGAACTCCCTGGCGCACCCGCAGGATTTCGTCGCCTTCGGCATACTGGAGGTGTTGGGATTTGGGGGAAACCCAAAATCGGGGCTGGGGATATAAGAAACGTAAGAGGATTGAAAATTCGCCCGAGTCCGGGTGGGGAAAACAGCTGCTGCTAACCCTAGCCGTGGCGGGAGGCGAAAAAAGCTAGGCGTGAAGGTGGGAAGACTAAGAGATTGGCGCTTTGGGGAAGAACGATTGGGAATCTTTTCTCTCTCCCCATCCTTTTTATAGCCTGAACCGACTAGATGGCCTAGGCCTGCCCACAAGTTGGATGCGGCCGACCAAGGACATGAGTTTCCTACATGTAGCATGCTCCCATGTGGGCCGTCCGCAGGCTTTGAGTTTTGAAAATATAATAAGCGCTTGGTGCTTACCCACAGGAATCGATGGAGGTAAACAGGATATGCTTCATGAAAGCCTCAACTGCTAAACATATATGTTTTGGGTATCTTGTTTTATCCACCAGGTCTTGAGATTATATCCTTTACAAGGATCCACAAGCTGGTCTTCATTTAAATTGTGGGGATGCAGGTATCTTTCTTCGGGGGAACACTGTCCAACGTAATGCGATTTAGTTCCATTTAAAATGGACTCGGGCCTAAACATGCATGGCCATCAGTTGCCATGAGCCAACATTTTTATCCAGCCGACCCCATGACGCTGAAGAGTCTAACTTTCGAGTACGTTGCAACTTGCTCCGGGAGAGGACTATAAATATCTATTCCCGCTGACATGATGCGGGAAGAGTCTAGCTTTGAGTTGGGGACGCCACTCGGAAAAGGACTATAAACTCAATTCAACTGGGACATTAAAGTCGAAAAGGAGTCCTATATACGAGTAGTCTCCTTACTCGGCAAGGGACTATTTAAATTATTATATTTCCGGTTGGACATGATTACCGGAAGAGGTCTCAATATACCATATGATCTACTCGGAAGACTTCCAGGTTAAAGATCTTTGACTTTACGTTTAAATTGTCTTCGCAATTAAAGCACAAAGTTCGGGCTTACACCTAATTTAGGTGCGCCTTATTCGGCGCACCACTATTCATATATTACATTTGGAAAAGGCCCTTCATAGCCCGCTTGCCAGCTGACATATGAAGCAGGACTCGGGAAGACTTACTTCGGGACAAAAAGAGTACTCGGGGAGCATCGCACTCGGAGTTAACCTTCACCGTGGGAGGAGGATGAGCACTCGGCATCAGCTTGTGGACTGCAACTATTGAAGGTCTCAGGCTTACTTGTTGGGAGCCATGGGCCCCCGGGTACCTCACTACAAGCACATGGGCCCACTCGGGGATAGAGGATAGGCCAGATTCATTAATTAGAGATAAGATAGCACCCGGTAGGCTGGCCTTGTTTTACAATAAGGAAACATAGCCTTTAGGTTCGGAGGTAGGATTCTATCTCTAATAAGGAAAAAATCCCTTGGTCGTATTCCAACTGGGATCCTTACCATGTTACCCCTGTCCCCTAGTATATAAAAGGGAGGCAGGGCCCCCCATGAGGGCAGACCAGACGTTGATCGTAAAACCACCTCAGAGGAATAACCACCTTCAACTGGACGTAGGGTATTACCTCACATCGAGGGCCTGGAACCCAGTATTAATTCTCCCGTGTTCCTCTGCAATCCACCGAATTCCAGGGTCGCGAGTAGCCATGGCCATAGTATTATTGCCGGTGGCAAAGCATCGACGGCGACAGGAGCGACGGGCTGGTGACGCGGCGCGGCGCCGAGGTGCCCGGCTCGGTGGTGGTGAGGCCGGAGAGGAGGCTGGACCATGAGTGGATGGTGCACTCCACGCTGAGGAAGGATCGTACCGAGGTGGATGCCACTCAGATGTGTGAGGCTCTGATGGCCATGCTTGTTGAGATTGGAAAGAAGAAATGCTGCTGATCATCATCTATACGACCCGCTTCAGTTTCTCAGTTAGATTCTAGTTTGAACTTGAAACTTACTATCAATGTTTTCTCTTTGAAACTACATATCTACGAATTATGTCTTAATCATAGATATTGTTACAGGAAACAGTGACAAATAGAGAATGAATTTCACTTTTAAGGACCAATACAAAATGCTCTTTATTTTGGGAACAAATCCTATACACACAAGTTTTCCCGTGCACAACAACTAACAAATATCATTAAAATTCTAAAAAAAATTATACATGTACTTCCAATAATACTATACCTATATATAAAGTCTTTATCTTCAAATTCAAATTTATACTCTTAAAACTGTTAGATTTTTTACAACTAAAATATAATGAATTTGAACGTGTAATACTATTGAAAGTACATGTACAAATTTTTCTAGAAATTTTTGTGATATTTGTTATTTGATATACAGTGTGCGTACGAAAAGCTAAAATCTATAGGATATATTCTCCTTTATTTTCCCTGAAAATAAATACTACAGTATTTTTATTTTTCCCTGAAAACAACTACTATATGATGATAGGCTGAATAGTTTTTTAGACGATAGACTGTACGGTTTGTTTCATATGGATCGTACAATTTCTGCAATTTTTACAGTCTTGTATGCTGATGAAAAGATTCTTTCTATCAAAAACAAAAAGTACGGAAAGGAGCAACGGATGCCGCAAATCGAGGATTTGAGGTTTACAATCTTGACAAAAAGGATCCAAAATCGTAAAATTTTGAACCGGTCTGAAAGTCGATCTCGAGGGGTAATTCCAATGGCTTTTGAGAAATTAATTTTTGAAAATTGTAAATTCGATCAAAATTGGTTGAAATTTCTTAGGTTTTGACACCTCGATGGGGTCGAAATCCCAACATATATCGTGAACCCTGGGAGAGTACGCTTTTATGTTCCGACGTATTACGCTTCACCACTAGAACGCGAAGATTGATGTTTCTTTCCCGATACGTAATGAAGAGGCCCACTGGCAGTGTCACTCTCCGCGCCTCCTCCCCTTAAACCCTCGTCAAAACCGCTGCTTCAGAGAATATTTCCATTTCTACCCCTTCCTCCCCTTCACCTCCCTCCGCCGCCGACGCAGCCATGGCGACGCGGCGATGCCTCCTCCGCCTCCTCTCGCGCCGCCTCATCGCTCACAGTCCTCAGCCCCTGGCGCTGGCCTCTATCGCGGCACGAACCCTAACGTCCTTGTCCCAGCCCCTCGCGCCGCACAGCCCCCGCGTCCTCGCCTCCCCCCGGCTCTTCCCCTCGCGCTGCCACTTCGCGTCCCGATCCTCCGGTGACGAGGAGGAGGGGGACGATGACGATCACTGCGACGAAGAGGGGAGCGAGGACGAGTGGGGGGAGGAGGGGTGGCGGCGAAGCCTCCCAGCGGGAAGACGAGGAGGAGAAGGTGGCGGAGGCGGCGGAGATAGGGTATAAGGTGGTGGGCCCTCTCGGGGCCGACGAGAAGCCCTTCAAGCCCTACGAGCCTGTCTTCGCCGTCGTCCAGGTCAGCTCCATCTGTTCCCAAGCTTTCGTTTTGCGTTTGGGCGTGGATCTGGTGGGTGATTGGATACGGTTGCTTCTTCCTGCAGATTGGTTCGCATCAGTTTAAGGTGAGCAATGGCGATTCAATCTTCACGGAGAGGTTGAAGTTTTGCGATGTGAATGATAAGGTAATTGTGCACTTTGAACGCAACTGTTTACTTTTATTTTGATTAAGGACGCGTTAGATAACTTGATGTCTAGCAAGCTGCAACTTATAATTGATACGGTATAGTTGAGGTTATGAGATCATGATTCAGTGCAGAGGTTTATCGTCTTTGCCCATATGGTGATGGTGATAAATGATACCTATTGTTGTGAAACTTCGAATTCTGGATCGTAGAGGCACTTGACATGTTAAGATGTAGAATTGTATGCAATGCATGATCTAATCTTGGTACAATGATCCCACAGTTAGCTCTTTTGATTACTGGATTTTGTTTCATTTATGATGAGAGCTTTGAACTTTCATATTAAGAAACATTCCAATTTAAGCTTGCAGAGTATGTGGACGTGTTAGAAACATGAACTGTTGTGTAGGGTTAAGTGGAACCTTAATGAGCGGATACTTGTTTTAGTTGCATTAATGTTAGTTCTGTCACTACACCTTATTTTCATATCATAATACACTTCCATTAGTGCCAGCCCCAGTGGTCTCTACTTGCTTCTTATATTTTCCAATTCTATCGAAAGTTTTGCTGATGTTGTTGGCATGGTTACCGTTGGTGTAGTTAATTTTGAATCGAGTTCTCATGCTTGGCTCACAAGCTCAAACAGTCATTGGGAGGCCAATTCTTCCTGATGCTGCTGTTCATGCTGTCGTTGAAGAGCATGTAAGGAAGACACTTCTTGCAAGCATTTATTTCACGTTTCAGGGAGCATGTTATTCAGTCTGACAGTCTTTGCATTAGCATTTAGTTCATGAAATGATTGCTAGTCTTTATTTGTTGAAACAAGTTTGCAAGCAAATCGAAATGATTGCTAGTATTTATTTGTTGAAACAAGTTTGCAAGCACATCAGTTAAGTACTAGATCTGCATTTTTGCAAATAATGCGATCAGCAATATGTATGCAGATTTCCTGTTTATCTGAATCCATATTATCAAGGAATCGTTAATATGCATGGAAACCGTCTTTGCATGGCATAGGTATACAAGTGATCTATGTATTTAAAGGCTGATGGTACCCTTGGTACTTTTTTATTGTATGCTGTCATTAAGGTTGGAAATGTGTGTTGTAGTAGGATTCTCCACACTAAAGGACTACACATTACTTGATTTATTGTGCTAGAAAATTCGCAAAAACAAGTGGTGCATATTTTTACAGTTTCCTTGTTATGCTACCATCAACTGATGATGTTAACATGCTAAAAGATCTACATTATGTATGCTGAGCATGTTCTGATCGCTATATTGGAAGTCTGCTTTACATATAGTTTGTATGAGATAGCAGACACTATGGTTTTTCATTACTTTTGAAGGACCATGAACTAATTTATTGGCCTGCATCATTCCTATTGCTACTCACATGATCCCTCCCAAACTACCAAAATTAACTAAAATGAAATGATTATTAAGCTATATCATGAAAACATATGGGGGTTAATTTCTGCTACTTTTACTTCTGGATTTTCCTGACATCCATCTGTCCTAATGTGTAAAGAAACATTTGATAACAAAGACTTTCACCAGCTTTGTGTTCAATTTGTTCATGTTGCAAGACACTATAACACATTTTCTGACTCAAAATATTCTTGATGTTGGTTTTTCAGGCCTAGATGCAAAAGTTATTATATTCAAGAAGAAAAGAAGAAAAAATTACCGCCGAACAAAGGCCATCGTCACTAATTTCATATCAGTTGTTTTCATTATTTTGTGTTCTTAAAATAAAAGATGCTACTATTGATAGTATTCCCTGCATTACTTAGTAACATAGTTACTTTATGCCCTGACAATTTCAGGAGTTGACAAAGCTGAGAATAACCAATATTGAAGGAATTGATAAGTCAGAGGCTGCTGCTGTTGCTGCTTAAATTAAGCAAATAATCAAGGACATGGCTTTCTTGTGTTTTATGTTGACACTTTCGAGGGCAGTCCTACATGATGTCCTTCAATCAAATCTTGATGCGCATGCTGTGGCTTATTCTCATTCACAAATTGAAAGAGCCAAAATCTGACGCTCTTGTCTAGTATCCACATTTTGTGCACGGGCTACTCAAGCTATGCTTTCTCACACAATGCCAATGTCTTGACCAGTTTGGAACTTTGGATATTCTGATGTGGATCATATCTTGTAGTTACAAAGATAACTGACTTTCCATTTTCTTTTTGCATTTACTGGCGTACCTCCTTGAATGTCTTCTGGTGCATCAGTGCCATGTATACTGTTCCAGACATGCATAATGAACCTGAAAGTTTGGTTCCCATTTGGTTAGAAATCTGAACTGAAACTGTAAATGCCTGCTAATATAACTAAAACATGACGATATATACATACTAGTAATATGATGGAGTAATAAGAATATCAGGATATCAAAACAAGAATTGAAAGCGCGATATCCATTTGATATTCTAGAGGATATCAGGCTTACTCATATCCATATTTGCAAAAATGACACCACTCTGTTTTAGCTGCTATTATATGCTTTCTTTCAGAAGAAGAGACATTACAGAGCAAAATAGAGAATGAATTTCACTTTTAAGGACCAATACAAAATGCTCTTTATTTTGGGAACGAATCCTATACACACAAGTTTTCCCGTGCACAACAACTAACAAATATCATAAAAATTCTAAAAAAAAAATATACATGTACTTCCAATAATACTATACCTATATATAAAGTCTTATCTTCAAATTCAAATTTATACTCTTAAAACTGTTAGATTTTTTTTACAACTAAAATATAATGAACTTGAAGGTGTAATACTATTGAAAGTACATGTACAAATTTTTCTAGAAATTTTTGTGATATTTGTTATTTGATATACGGTGTGCGTACGAAAAGCTTAAATCTATAGGATATATTCTCCTTTATTTTTCCCTGAAAATAAATACTACAGTATTTTTATTTTTCCCTAAAAACAACTACTATATGATGATAGGCTGAATAGTTTTTTTAGACGATAGACTGTACGGTTTGTTTCATATGGATCGTACAATTTCTGCAATTTTTATAGTCCTGTATGCTGATGAAAGATTCTTCTATCGAAACAAAAAGTACGGAAAGGAGGAAACGGATGCCGCAAATCGAGGATTTGAGGGTTTACAATCTTGACAAAAACGGATCCAAAATCGTAAAATTTTGAATAGGTCTGAAAGTCGATCTCGAGGGGGTAATTCCAATGGCTTTTGAGAAACTTTAATTTTGAAATTGTAAATTCGAGCAAAAATTGGTTGAAATTTTCTTAGGTTTTGACATCTCAATGGGTCGAATTCCCAACGATATATCTTGAACCATGGAGAGTACGCTTATGTTCCGACGTATTACGCTTCACCACTAGAACGCGAAGATTTGATGTTTCTTCCCGATACGTAATGAAGAGGGCCCACTGGCAGTGTCACTCTCCACGCCTCCTCCCCTTAAACCCTCGTCAAAACCGCTGCTTCAGAGAATATTTCTATTTCTACCCCTTCCTCCCGTTCACCTCCCTCCGCCGCCGCCGCAGCCATGGCGACGCGGCGATGCCTCCTCCGTCTCCTCTCGCGCCGCGTCATCGCTCACAGTCCTCAGCCCCTGGCGCCGGCCTCTATCGCGGCACGAACCCTAACGTCCTTGTCCCAGCCCCTCGCGCTGCACAGCCCCCGCGTCCTGGTCTGGACTATATAACGTGGAATGGCAACAATTTGTACAGTACGGACCATCCGAACAGAGTGAGGATCGTCCGGACTATATAATGTGAAATGGCAACAATTTGTACAGTACAGACCGTCCGAACAGGGTGAGGATGGTCCGGACTGTATAATGTGAAATCGCAACAATTTGTACAGTACGGACCGTCCGAACAGCTTGAGATGGCCCGGACTATACAATGTGCAATGGCAATTTGTATGGTTCGGACCGTCCGAACAAGGTGAGGATGGTCCGGACTATATAATGTGAAATGGCAACAATTTGTACATTACGGACCGTCCGAAAAGGGTGAGGACGGTCCGGACTATATAATGTGAAATGGCAACATTTTGTACAGTGCGGACCGTCCTAACATCTTGAGGATGGTCCGGACTATATAATGTGAAATGGCAATTTGTACAGTTCGGACCGTCCGAACAGCGTGAGGATGGTCCGGACTATATAATTGAAATGGCAACAATTTGTACAGTGCGGACCCTCCTAACAACTTGAGGATGGTCCGGACTATATAACGTGAAATGGCAATTTGTACGGTCCGGACCGTCCGAACAAGGTGAGGATGGTCCGGACTATATAACGTGAAATGGCAACAATTTGTACAGTACGGACCGTCCGAACATAGTGTAGATGGTCCGGACTTTATAATGTGAAATGGCAACAGTTTGTACAGTGCGGACCGTCCGAACATCTTGAGAATGGTCCGGACTAGATAATATGAAATGACAATTTGTACAGTTCGGACCGTCCGAACAGGGTGAGGATACTCCGGACTATATAATTCAAATGGCAAAAATTTGTATAGTACGGACCGTCCGAACACGGTGTGGATGGTCCGGACTATATAATGTGAAATGGCAACAATTTGTATAGTACGGACCGTCCAGACATGGTGAGGATGGTCCGGACTATATAATGTGAAATGGCAGCAATTTGTACAGTATGGACAATCCGAACAGGGTGAGGATGGTCCGAACTATATCTTTTACATGTTGATTTTCTTTTTCATGCCAGAACATGTGTTTGGGTACATCGACTGGATCCCAGAACATCATGAATTCCAATTCTCCTTGCTATAAAAGATCATTGCCTGCCACCGAAAGATACATTCATGGAGAGGCTTCTTTGCTGCCCATTAGTAATTCTACAGAAGACCAGCCCCCAAAGGGACTATCTGAAGCCATTGTTGTCAGAAAAGGCTTGTCCAGCATTTGTCAAAGGTTTAGTTTTTCTAATTTCCCTAACCATAATGTTAATACTATAAATAATTAGTTATATTCACTTTGCAACTATTTGTTCTATCAGATCATATGCTAGGTTTCCTCTTTTTTTGCATGGCTTCAGATTGGGACAACAGTTGGCATTCCATTTGCGAAAAGTGTGCGGTGCTTTTGCAAGCGAGGCTCATGCTAAACTAGCCAGGTTAGTTGCTGCCGTCAAATTTCCAACTTTTATGTGTTGCCTGCGTTCTTGACCAGCTGAGGAAACTTTGCCATCCCAGAGGTTTAGTTGCGAAAGTAACAGATTTGTTCCTGGTATTAGTCCATATGGTGATATGGAGGTCCAACTTTCAATTATTATCAGTTCACGCAAAGACCAATGATACTAAAAGAGGCTTAATGTTTTAGAAATGGTATGCATTATCTGCCTAGCACACTGGTTTACTTATTCATCCCTGGTAAGGCATCTTTATCATTTTGCACATAATCTTAAAGTGACTAGCTTAAAATTGATCTGCCCTTATTTAGGACTTTTTAGTAATCACAGTCCACTCTACTTTGTCAATACTAAAAGAATCTTTTCGAAGATGGGGCTTACTTGCCATATTGCAAGGATTCATAGTGAGGTAACTAAGCTCAACAAGGGTGCATGCAAGGCTTTTCTCATGTTTGTCAAGCACTAGATTTTTGTTTTCCTATCTGTTTGTCCCTGTATCACCTTTCACTTCACTCAGGCATCACTAGAGAAAAATGCGCAGGAACTGAACTATACATTGAAGAGCTCTACTGGGTTCTGGTAAACAGGTGTTGCTCCTGGGACATAGCAAGGGTGGAGTTGATGTGGCTGCGGCGCTTTCATTGTACCGGTCTGAACTCAAGGGCAAGGTTGCCGGACTGGCGTTGGTTCAGAGCCCATATGGTGGCACCCCGGTAGCTTCCGACATCCTTCGGGAAGGCCAGCTTGCTGACAAGGCGACAAGGAAGATCATGGAACTCATCATATGCAAACTCATCAAGGTCCTCATTATCCTGGTCTCTGTGTTACCTAATCAAGATCAATCCTTTATGAATTGTTCATACAATGACATTGTTTATTCATGCCTTGTCCATTTCATATGATATTCTTAACAAGTAAACAATTGCAGGGTGATATAAGGTCCTTGGAGGATCTCACATATGACAAGAGAAGGGACTTCATCTCCAACCACAAGCTGCCTGTCGATGAGCTGCCGATTCATCTCCTTCCACACCGAAGCTAGCACTGCCTCGACGATGCTCGCGTCATTGTCACGCGTCGCCCAAGCCGAGCTCCTCCCATGGCTCCCGTTGCCATGGTTCTTGTCTGCACCCGAGTACGCCGAAATCGGTGCTCGCCTCTCTGAAGCTCCCCGTGGTCGTGCCTGCGTCGGCAGCCATGGCCATCAGCGCGCTTCACCTGAGGCTGCGCTACGGCGACAGGAGCGACGGGCTGGTGACGCGGCGCGATGCCGAGGTGCCCGGCTCGGTGGTGGTGAGGCCGGAGAGGAGGCTGGACCATGCGTGGATGGTGCACTCCACGCTGAGGAAGGATCGTACCGAGGCGGATGCCACTCAGATGTGTGAGGCTCTGATGGCCATGCATGTGGAGATTGGAAAGAAGAAATGCTGCTGATCATCATCTATACGACCCGCTTCAGTTTCTCAGTTAGATTCTAGTTTGAACTTGAAACTTACTGAAAAACCCGAAATTTATTAAATCAAAGAGATGTAGTTATACATTTAATTGTTCTTAGAAAAAAAAACAACAACAACAGATTATACACAGGCAAGAGAGCCACACCTTTACTCAGGTCAACTGTGGTCAATAGTGTTAGTGATATGCCCTAGAGACAACATGGAGATGTTAAATATATCACATGCTATGTTTATAATGTATTAATTTGTTCCTTGAAATAGACACCATCATTATTGATCAATGAGTATGTGACTTCTTCATGAGACTCTTAATGTCAAATGTTGCTATTTCTAAATTATCCCTGATCATATATCATATGAGGAACAAATATGATTCTAATATCAGCATATGTATTGATTGATGATCATGTCTCATGGATCATGGTATGGAGATACCAAATCGATAATATGGACATATGTTAGTGAACATATGTTGGATAGACCCGCCATGAGATACTGCAGAGATTTCATGTGTCATCAGTTAGTCTCAAGTAGTATTTATGTAGAGTCCTTAGACTTGAGATCATCATGGTTCCCAACATACGTAGTAGCTTATTTTGGGACTACTAAACACTACTCCGTAACTGGGTAGTCATAAAAGTAGTCTTTGGGTTTGCTATGAAACATATAGTGGGATATGAATGATCAAGATAGAATTTGCCCCTCCTTATGGGAGAGATATCTCTGGGCCCCTCGATGTAATGGATTATGGAAGTGCATGGCCATGCTACGGTGATTGAGGTGTCAATCACAAGTTTGTAATCCATCACAGGATCGAGAGAGTGATTGAGCTATTAAGAGGATGACACAAGTCTCGCCTTGAGCTCAATCGATATCGTGAGGCAAAGGGATTTGTACATAAGGACATTACAGGTTCAGCCGATATGATCGTTACGTGTATTTTGGGGCTAATATGCCTTGCTAGAGGCCGCTATTAACAGGGTGACCAGAAAGGCGTTTCTGGGTCGCGACAAAATATACGTGAACCTATAGGGTCGCACACTTAATGGGTTGGAACACTTATTCGAATGTGATTCGAATATGGGCTCGATTCGGATAAACATCCAAGTAGACTCTTATTGGGCCTCGGTCCACGAGGCCCGAGTGAGGAGGCTCTATACTATAGGGAGGCGAGGGGCCTGAGGAGTTTCACGTGTGTGTTTTTTCTGTTAGCCTCGAGCAAAACCCTAGCCACCACCCTCTGAGCCAAACCCTAGCCCCCCACGAGTGCTAGTACACTCGCGATTGGCGTTCCAGCCCTGGACGTGTGGATACCTGTAGAGGCGCTGCTCGTTGCGGCGTTGATCGGCCGGAGATCGACTACTTCCACTACTTCCTCGACGCGCGCGTGGTTGGACCGGCTTCTCCAACACTTCTTCCGCTGCACTGCGCGTCTAGTGGTAACGATCCATGATCCCTCTCTCGCATGATGCCCTGGTGTGCGCGGTAGAAATTTTTATTTTCGCTATCGTAGCCTACGCGTACTCCTACAAATTGGAACATAGTGCAAGGAGTGGGTAAAAATTTCTCACCTAGTGAATTCGTGACACAAACCCACACCAATAGTGAATCAACAGGGAGAGGCATGGGCTACCATTCCATCTACTCTTGGTATAGAAATGAGGTGAAATAACAGGAGTAAGTGTGGTAGATAGGGGAACGATACTCACTTCCACATCCAGCCTTTTTAGCACGGTAAGGAAACCAATCCCTCTTCATCTTCATCTCCCCTACCCGACCATTCCAAGATTTGTAGCTAATCAACCTCAAAATGGTGGTGTAGAGCACCATCATCAGCTTGGCTAAGAGGTGGAAGTGGGTGAGCCAGCAAGAAGGACGGCCGGTTCGTGGAAAGCTGAATCTGCAGGTGGAAGTTCACTAGCTTGTGAGCTCGTGGGGGATCAGGCAAGAGTACACTAGAGGCAAAGATCAGGTGATTTTCTCATGCTACCATAGCCATCCCTTAGTAAATCACACATAAAGCAAGCAAGCACTTGGAAGCAGTCTCTTAGTGCCTTCATGCAAATCTTGCTAGAAAAGAAGGGGAATGTATTAATAGAGGCATTGGAAGGAGGAGACTAGAAAGGGAAAAAATTGTAGCATTTACCTTAGGGCTAGCCTTGGTGGTGCCAAGCACCAAGGTCGCCAGCTGCAGTGGGGCAACAGCTTTTGGATTAGAGTGTGGGAGAGGAGAAAGAGAGCCATAGCTGTAACAAATGGAGGAAGAAGAAGAGAAATGCTAGCTACCTTGTGCCTGTACGATGGGATAAGGAAGGAGAACAGTAGAGAGGTTAATTAGTTGATGCACACTAGTAAATTACACAGATAACCCAATGCTCTATAGCCCCAAATATAGTTTAGGTAATCCTTGCCATTATTAGCTATGTAAGTGCAAGTTGGCATAATAAAAATTCTACAGAGAGGCGGGCACATTTTATTTGTGGATTGTTTGTCTTCATATTAATAAAAATTTAATTAAACCTCGTGGTATATGATGGGAATGCAGGAAAGGAATTAGAGGCGGAGACGGGTCAGTTGGGAGCGCCAGCTAGTTTCGATCTCAACTACGAGATTCCAGGCAAGCTAGCTTTTGAACATAGTGATTTGAATTATTTTGCGTAAACAATATTTTGTTTTATATTACTGTCACCTTGCATCAAATGAATTTTTCAAATAAGTAAGTCATAGAGATGGAAGGTAATATATATATACTAGAGAGATCAGTTGAGGGAGCAACTGATTTTCCCATATATATTAGGAGGGTAGATGGTGCCCATGGATGGGATTTGAATGGTGGCGGGACCCTCTACATATGGTTATAACGTAAGGACTAAAATCATTCTCACTTGTATTAGTGTGTCGTGTAAGAATCCATATCTACCATACCCTCGTCGCAAGGCGAGCAGAGTTTAGTATCTTATCAAGTTGTTACACTCTGTATAGGGGATGTAGTAATAGCTTGGGCGATGAAAAACCCAAGACAATGCCGATGAAGTGCATTGATGCGCATATATTAGCGCCGGATGAAGGAGTGTAACGTACGGAAATAAGAGAAAGTACCCTGTAATCTAAGTATTGTCCAGTGTTTTAGAAGGTAAGAGGGTGTTGACGCCGAGAACCCGCTGGGGCCGCTCGGCGTCTTGGTGACACGCGAAGGCCTGGGAGATTTACTTAGCTCCAGTGCAGGTCCTAAATATTTTGAGGTTCGTAGGCGTGCCAGTCAATTTGACCCCGCAATTGACAAGGAGAGAAAAAAGTTAGACCAGTAAACCAATCGGCCGATATAGACAATACAGGCTCCTCTTAGCCGATTACCGATAGCTCCTGTACCGGCTTCCCTTGCGCCAACTCCCGGGCCCTTGTTTGTGCTCGCGCCCGGGTCCTTGTCCATGCTCGTGCCTGGGTTCTCACCAGTATCCGTGCCCGGGTCCCCGCCAGTGCCCGACTACCAACAATACTTGCGCATCGGCTAGGAAGCCAATGGTGATATAATCCGATGATAGATTAGATAGGCAGAGTAATAAATCAAACGGTTGCTGATAATGTTTATACATCGGCTAAACAACTGATGATAATATAAATGAATAAATCATAAACTAGCCGATTGCTGATAGAAGATGTATATCGGCTGGAAAGCCGATGACAGTACAATGTGTCGCAAACAGTGTTATATCGGCTAGAAGGCCGATAATAATATAAGTAAGCAAGATAAACAATGCAGTCAGCTTTATGTTGTGCAGGATAACTTATCGGCTAAGCACTCCGATAAAACATCGCATAAAAACCTATCGACTCAGCAAGGATAAGTCTATCACTATCAATCTAGTAGTTCAAATTTAACTGATGCAGCACAGATTAACAATGATAAAAGAACCTCGAAGAGCCGATAGATCTAATGCAATCGTGATGTATTGATAAATTATCGGCTATACATTCCGATAAGATGCTTGCGTAAAATCTATCGACCTAGCGGGAATAACTTATCGCGACAGTTCAGTAGGTCGGACCCAACCGATGCAGCACGAACTGACAATAAATTACACCCAGTAAGCCGATAAAAGCTACGCACGCGTGATGTGATATACCTGACCAGCCTAAGAGATCGAACCGAACCGATGCAGCCGTAGACAGGGCAGATACACTTGGGTAAGGGGTGACGAGTCTTACCCTCTCGCAGGAGTTCAGACCTAACCGATGCAGCCCCGCTCGAGAAGCAAGAACCCGTCGAAAGGGTGGCGATGCGCCGAAGTTTATTGATCGTTGAGATGATTTACAATGTATCCAGGCGCACATATTTATAGCCTGGGTGGATAGAGTCCTGATTGGCTACGGAACAGGACTTTCCTAACTAGAAAAGGAAAACTAACAGACCCGATCGGACAAGAGATCAGGTTTCCTAAAAGATAAAACTATCTAATAGATAAGATAAATAACTGCCATAACGTGGTCTTCATGATTCCTTCTCAAATCCGGCTTCTTCTGGATTAATTTCCTCTGGTCGATATAGCTTCTTTCTTTACCGAATCTGATATGAGCCGTGCCAAATTTTGGCGTTAACAGAGGGCAGGCTGGCGTGTAGTCGGCCAAGAGCACCCGGGCACACGGCACCCGGCACGGGCTCGGGCATGGCACGGGCGAGAGGTACCTAAAGGGATTCCTCCTCTTTATGCAAGTGATTAGTAGATTTATATAAAAAAATAATTAAACTTGGACTTTTCTCACAAGAACCATATTTTAGGAAAAATTATATTTGAGAGATGATGATTTGATAAACATGCCTTGCATTCTGTTACTGATGCTTGCTGAGTACCTAGTACTCACCCTTGTTATTAACTAACTATATAGAGGACTATTCATCGGGGCAAATCAATGGAACCAATGAGGGTTTGGAGGACCAGTACTATGCTGCTTGGTGTGCTGAACATCCCGGGGACGATGCCTATGACTATAATGTGTATTATGGAGGATGGGATGAGTAGATGTATGCCGGGTAGCAGTCCCGTAGCTATGTCAATAAACCTGGGGTGTGGAAGTATGTATAATGTCCAAGTGCTACGAATGTGAAGACATGTAGGACCTTGTGTAAGATTCCAGCCCTGCGGGGCATAGTACTGTAATGACAGTGGTATCTTCTAGCTATAATTCTGCTGCTATCTCTGATGTGGATTATTATTCACTAAAGCGCGTCTCTAGCGAATAATAATCCATGGACTAGGGACGCCATTTCGGTAATGGCGCACCGGGTCGTCACAGGTGGTATCCGATCAATGGTTCGAGGGCCACGCAAATAGTTAGAAACCGCTAAGAAGTGGGTCCTAAATTTTCTTTTGGCGCAACTTAGGAGGTACCTTAGTTTTAGCTTCCTAGTATATGGTAGTACATAGTGGGAAGTACTATCAAATATGCTCGTCATGGTAATAGGTAGTTATTTTCTAGCTGAACTTGACCACCATACTAATTAGATCCATGTTGCAGGATGGTCCAAATTAGAATTCCACCATCGAGAGTCCGTGGTCAGCATGTCCTATTACTTTGGCAAATGATGCAAGGGCTTGGTGCGCCCTGTCCAGAATTCTTTGAGGAGATACCAGAAGATGGGTCTAGCCGGCAAATTGGAGTGACGATTACTGGAATTCCCTTAGATACAAACTTCCATAGAGAGCATTCCACTATTCGATGCTGCCATGATGAGAGCCTGCATTTACAGGAGGTTGCCAAGGAAGCTATGCACACTTTAATAGCTTATTTCGGGGCACACCTACGCTCCACTGGCTATAGGGATTTACCAGCACTTGACTTGAGGGGTCCAGAACCATCCCACCAGGGTGAATGTAGTGGAGTAAACTTCGGGGATAGATCTTCATCAGCCCAACCCACTGCTGATCCATCAGCCTGTAGAATCACCTCTAACATGGTGATGATTGCAGACATGATGACATATCATTCTCAAAAGGAAACAATTACTAGGTCCCAAGAGGCAGTACAATTCTGGGAACAATGCTATAGAATCAGTGAGTATGATAGAGCTTGCCTCGAAGCAGCTATAAGTCTCTTGGTCCCTGGTGGTCCCCTTAATCCTGCACCTATACCAAATAATATCAATGAGGATGAAGTAGAGCAAGGAGAAGACGAAGAGGAAGAACCAAATGAGGAGGAACCAGAACCAGAACCAGAACTAGAAGTGGAAGCAGTAGAGGATCCTGGCACACCCATTATTCCACCACCAGCAGCTATACCACAACTAGCCATCCCACCATCACCACCCCCGCCTGAACTGAACAACATGCCACAAGAGATACAAGTTGACCATGTAGGCAAGCCCCCATTGCGACCACAGCCAGAGCAACCAAGTTCCCAATCCATGGCTTCACAACCATCAAGCTCTAGCTCTATTCATCCATACAGGAGTGTTAGCCCGTGGGCAAGCATGGAGCATTCGGCTAACTCGGCGTATGCACGTGCACTTGGACTACTGGTACCAGGGAATAAGGATCATAACAATAGGGGCGACAATGCTGAAAGTAGCGGCAATGGCAGCCGTGACGTTGGTGGTAGCAGTGACCGCAAGGGCCTTGGAGATGGTAGTGGCACAGCGGGATCAGGATCATACCCTTCAGGCCTATAGGCAAGAAATGTCATGACAATAGCAATCTGCATACAGACTTTTGGGTTTGGAAGTAGCCTTATACTTTTGGGTCAGGAGTAGCAGCAGTGATGCCACTAAGAACTGATAATGTATAGTTATGCTTTTTATGGGTGTAATGTGCCTTATGTGTAATATGTAGTGCTAGATGGACGGGGACCAATAGCTTAGTTGTGGCTATGTGTATGTTAGAACCCGTGTACCCTAGCTGTACATAAACTCCTGTGTGTGCACTGCTATATTAGCTATGTTTGTGTGCTTGAGGAGTTCTGATTCTATTTGATAGTTAGAAAGAAAGAAGGGGGTGACCCATAATAATAATAATAATCATAATCATAACCATATTAATAGAGTGAAAAAAAAAGAGAGAGAAGAGAGCATGCTGCGTGTCTCCGAACGCTATTCAAGTAAATAATTAGAAATCTACCCTAGTTGCCACCCCAGACAATTGGATTGCAGATCAATTGCCTGCGCACCCATTTGTTCCAGCAGTGAAAGGATTCTCAATGCATCTGAATGACCTCTCCAACTACATCATGTAGGATGGACAATCGCCATGGCTTAGCTGAGCAAGATCTTGTTATTCGGCTGGGCTCCAATGCAAATAACACTGATGGGAGCAATCCACCTTCTGAGAATCAAAGTGTCCTGCCCGGTCAAGGACAGCTTCCAAACTTCCCTGAACATGGGAATGCCGAAGCTTCAGCGGCTAATATTGGATCGGGGAATTTAGCAGATATCTTGAAATTTATGGAGAGCTCTAGGAGGGAATCCCAGGAGAGTCAGAACCGTATACTTGAAGTGGTACTAGCTAGTCTAGCACCCAATGGACTATGTCGACTTAATGCAGGAGTTAGTTTAGGAGAATTTCTACAGACTCATCCACCAACATTTACTAAGGCTGTTGACCCACTTGAGGCTGCTGATTGGCTGGTAACAATTGAGAAGAAATTAGAGACTGTGGGCTGCACAGATGAAGAGAAGGTACGATATGCATCACATCAACTAAATGGACCAGCAGCAACATGGTTAGCAAACTTTCGTAATAACAGGACGAACAACCACCCCATCAGCTGGGAGGAGTTCAAAGAAAATTTTTGTAAGTCTCATGTCCCACAAGGAAAAGTCGATCTCAAGAGAAAAGAATTTGACAATCTAATGCAAGATGGCAAGAAAGTAACAGACTACTTGAACAAATTTAATGAGTTGGCGAGATATGCCCCAGAAGATGTAAACACTGAATCAAAGAAGGTGTACAAGTTCATGAAGGGATTAGACTCTATACTTAAGGTGCATCTATCCATTCAGGGGATTACGGAATTTCAGGACCTAGTGAACAGGGCTATCATTTTAGAGAATGAACAGGCTAATCTGAATGAAGAAAGGAGGAAGAAAGCAAGGATGGATCCTCGCTCAATGATGCAAGGGCGGGTGCGTTACCAAATGCCACCACCCCGACTTATAATTTCAAACCGGCAGCCTACAACACCTATGGTTCCTAAGTGTGGAAAGTGTGGAGGAAAGCATTTTACACGAGATTGTCTGACAGGTAGTGGTGCATGTTTCAACTGTGGTAAAAGTGGACATCACCGGCTCAATTGCCCTTACCCTGCCAGATTGCCTGCAGCCTATGTGCAGCAAGTTCCACTACCACGCCCACAAGCTCAGGTTCAACGTCCACCAGCTGGACGAGGGGGGCCTACAAACCTGGCAGTAGGAGGAACACCCCGTGGGGGACCAACAGGTGGACAAGCTAGATTAAATCATGTTACTGCAGAGCAACTTGGAAAAGCTACAGATGTTATCACCGGTAAACTACTTATCTTACCTTCAGTTGGTACTGTACTTTTCGATTCTGGTGCTACGCAGTCATTTATCTCACAAGAGTTTGTCATTAAGAATGGGTTAACATGCACATCACTAGAGAAACCATTATGGGTTAGTACACCTGGGGGAATAATAGCAGTACACTTCATATGCAAAGATCAGCCCATAATAATCCAGCATACTAAATTTTTAGCAAATCTGTACACAATAGAATTATTTGGGTTGGAAGTAATTTTGGGTATGGATTGGCTAGCTGCTAACGGAGTGACAATAGATTGTGAACTGAAATGTGCATCCATAAGAAAATCTGATGGTTCTAGGATAACATACTTTGGAGATAGAACAACATTTGAGAACACTCCCATAACCACAGCTAGCATGCAGGGGACAGAAGTAAAAGATATACCTGTGGTTCAGGAGTTCCTTGATGTTTTCCCTAGTGAATTACCTGGCATGCCACCAAACAGGGAGCTAGAATTCACCATTGAGCTGTTACCTGGCACTGCACCAATAGCAAAACGCCCATATAGGATGTCACCAAAAGAGTTAGTGGAGTTAAAGAAGCAATTGGATGAGTTAACAGAAAAAGGTTTTATTAGAGAAAGCATATCACCATGGGGAGCTCCAATATTGTTTACAGAGAAAAAGGATGGAGGACTCAGATTGTGTACAGACTACCGAGACCTTAATCGTGTGACCATAAAGAACAAATACCCTTTGCCAAGGATAGACGACCTATTTGACCAGCTTCGTGGGGCATGTGTCTTCTCAAAAATTGATTTAAGGTCTGGTTACCACCAAATGAAAATGAGAGCAGAGGATATTGAGAAAACTGCCTTTGTATCTCGTTATGGACATCATGAGTATACCGTGGTTCCCTTTGGGTTAACTAATGCACCAGCCATGTTCATGAATCTAATGAACAAAATCTTTATGAAATATCTGGATAAGTTTGTGGTTGTATTTATTGATGATATCCTAATTTATTTGAAGAGCAATGAAGAACATGCTAAACATCTGAGGATAGTGCTACAGATCCTAAGGGAAAACCAATTATATGCAAAATTTAATAAGTGTGAATTCTGGCTAGACCAAATAGCCTTTCTTGGTCATATAATATCTGGGAGAGGGATCGAAGTCAACCCCAGCAATGTCAAAACAATTATGTCTTGGGATCCCCCAACAAATCCAACCGAAGTACGTAGCTTCTTGGGAATGGCAGGCTACTACTGTAGATTTATAAAAGGGTTCTCTCAGATAGCTTTACCTCTCACCAAACTACTTAGAAAGGAAGCTAAATTTATTTGGACAGAGGCTTGTGAGAGGAGTTTCCAGGAACTCAAGAAACGCTTAACTACGGCACCAGTATTAGCTTTACCTGAAAATGGTAAGGAATTTGTTGTGTATTGTGATGCTTCTAGGATTGGCCTAGGATGTGTATTGATGCAGAAGGACCAAGTAATAGCATATGCTTCTCGTCAATTGAAACCACATGAGTTAAATTACCCCACCCATGATCTTGAATTAGGAGCTGTGGTACATGCCTTAAAAATTTGGAGGCACTACTTATATGGTTCTAAGTGCACAGTATACAGTGACCATAAGAGTCTTAAGTACATATTTACACAAAAGGAACTCAATATGAGACAACGGAGATGGCTTGAACTCATAAAAGATTATGATCTGAGCATTAACTATCATCCTGGAAAAGCAAATGTGGTCGCTGATGCTCTTAGTAGGAAAGCACATTGCAGTCATATAAAGGTCACAGAATATGCAAAAGGGTTGCTACTGGACTTAGCTAGAATGGAAGTAGAGTTGAGAATTGGTACAACAGAAGCTAACATTGCTACCATGGTATTTCATCCCACATTACTGGATCAAATAAAGGAACGACAAACAGCTGATGCTTTTATTAGAGAAGAAGTGAGAAGGATTCAGGCAGGTATGTCCTCGCAGTTCAGATCGGACAGCGAAGGAATCCTATGGAATCATAACAGGATATGTGTACCCAACGATCAAGAAATCAAAGAAATAATTTTACGTGAGGCCCATGATACCCTGTACACCATCCATCCAGGGAGTACAAAGATGTACAAGGACCTGAAAGGAAACTTTTGGTGGGCTCGTATGAAGAGGGAAATTGCAGAGTATGTAGCTAAGTGTGACACCTGCCAAAAGGTAAAAGCAGAACACCAACGCCCTGTGGGATTACTACAGCCACTTGAAACACCTGATTGGAAATGGGAGGATATATGCATGGATTTCATTATAGGGTTACCTATGAAAGTACACAAGAAGGATACTATTTGGGTCGTGGTAGACCGACTCACCAAATCAGCACACTTCATTGCTACAAACCAAAGATATTCTTTTGATAGACTAGCTGAACTATACTTGGAAAGGATAGTTTCACTCCACGGTGTGCCAAAAACTATAACTTCAGACCGTGGTTCAGTGTTCACCTCAAACTTTTGGAAGAGCCTTCAGAATGCCCTTGGGACACATTTAAATTTCAGCACAGCCTACCACCCACAAACCGATGGTCAAACCGAGAGAGTAAATCAGGTTCTTGAGGATATGTTGAGGGCATGTGTGATTAACTTTGGAGAGTCATGGGACAAGCATCTACACTTAGCTGAGTTTGCCTACAACAACAGTTACCATGCAAGCATACAAATGGCTCCATATGAAGCATTGTATGGTAGGAAGTGTCGATCTCCTATATGCTGGTATGAAGTTGGTGAGAAGCCATTGATAGGTCCTGATATAGTTAGAGAGAATGATGAGAGAATTCAAATGATCAAAGAGCATCTCTAAATTGCACAAAGCAGGCAGAAGAGTTACGCAGATCGGCATCGGTGGGAACTAGAATTCACACCTGGGGATTTTGTATATTTGAAAGTGTCACCCATGCGTGGAATTTGTCGGTTTGGAGTCAAAGGGAAACTCAGTCCAAGATATGTGGGTCCTTTTAAAATATTAGAGAAGAAAGGGGCAGTGGCCTATCAGCTAGAATTACCCAAGCAACTGTCCAGGATACACAATGTGTTCCACATATCTCAGCTCAGAAAGTGTCTTAGAGAACCGTCAAAACAACTAGACAATCTAGATGTCCCACTACAATCAGATTTAACCTATGAGGAGTGCCCAACCAAGATATTAGAAGTGGAAGAGCGCAAGTTAAGGAATAGAACAATAAAATTTTGCAAGGTGCAATGGAAAAACCATTCAGTCCGTGAGGCGACATGGGAAAAAGCAGAGGATTTACAAGAGAACTACCCAAATCTTTTCAAGTAAGTTTTGATTTCGGGGACGAAATCTTTTCTAACAGAGGGAGGATGAAACAAACCGAAATTTTATTAAATCAAAGAGATGTAGTTATACATTTAATTGTTCTTAGAAAAAAAAACAACAACAACAAATTATACACAGGCAAGAGAGCCACACCTTTACTTGGGTCAAGTGTGGTCAATCGGAACACAGTGGAAGGAGTGGGTAAAAATTTCTCACCTAGTGAATTGGTGACACACACCCACACCAATAGTGAATCAACAGGGAGAGGCATGGGCTACCATTCCATCTACTCTTGGTATAGAAATGAGGTGAAATAACAGGAGTAAGTGTGGTAGATAGGGGAACGATACTCACTTCCACATCCAGCCTTTTTAGCACGGTAAGGAAACCAATCCCTCTTCATCTTCATCTCCCCTACCCGACCATTCCAAGATTTGTAGCTAATCAACCTCAAAATGGTGGTGTAGAGCACCATCATCAGCTTGGCTAAGAGGTGGAAGTGGGTGAGCCAGCAAGAAGGACGGCCAGTTCGTGGAAAGCTGAATCTGCAGGTGGGAGTTCACTAGCTTGTGAGCTCGTGGGGGATCAGGCAAGAGTACACTAGAGGCAAAGATCAGGAGATTTTCTCATGCTACCATAGCCATCCCTTAGTAAATCACACATAAAGCAAGCAAGCACTTGGAAGCAGTCTCTTAGTGCCTTCATGCAAATCTTGCTAGAAAAGAAGGGGAATGTATTAATAGAGGCATTGGAAGGAGGAGACTAGAAAGGGAAAAAATTGAAGCATTTACCTTAGGGCTAGCCTTGGTGGTGCCAAGCACCAAGGTCGCCAGCTGCAGTGGGGCAACAGCTTTTGGATAAGAGTGTGGGAGAGGAGAAAGAGAGCCATAGCTGTAACAAATGGAGGAAGAAGAAGAGAAATGCTAGCTGCCTTGTGCCTGTACGATGGGATAAGGAAGGAGAATAGTTGAGAGGTTAATTAGTTGATGCACACTAGTAAATTACACAGATAACCCAATGCCCTATAGCCCCAAATATAGTTTAGGTAATCCTTGCCATTATTAGCTATGTAAGTGCAAGTTGGCATAATAAAAATTCTACAGAGAGGCGGGCACATTTTATTTGTGGATTGTTTGTCTTCATATTAATAAAAATTTAATTAAACCTCGTGGTATATGGTGGGAATGCAGGAAAGGAATTAGAGGCGGAGACGGGTCAGTTGGGAGCGCCAGCTAGTTTCGATCTCAACTACAAGATTCCAGGCAAGCTAACTTTTGAACATAGTGATTTGAATTATTTTGCGTAAACAATATTTTGTTTTATATTACTGTCACCTTGCATCAAATGAATTTTTCAAATAAGTAAGTCATAGAGATGGAAGGTAATATATATATACTGGAGAGATCAGTTGAGGGAGCAACTGATTTTCCCATATATATTAGGAGGGTAGAGGGTGCCCATGGATGGGATTTGAATGGTGGCGGGATCCTCTACATATGGTTATAACGTAAGGACTAAAATCATTCTCACTTGTATTAGTGTGTCGTGTAAGAATCCATATCTACCATACCCTCGTCGCAAGGCGAGCAGAGTTTAGTATCTTATCAAGTTGTTACACTCTGTATAGGGGATGTAGTAATAGCTTGGGCGATGAAAAACCCAAGACAATGCCGATGAAGTGCATTGATGCGCATATATTAGCGCCGGATGAAGGAGTGTAACGTACGGAAATAAGAGAAAGTACCCTGTAATCTAAGTATTGTCCAGTGTTTTAGAAGGTAAGAGGGCAGGCTGGCGTGTAGTCGGCCAAGGGCACCCGGGCACGGGCACACGGGGCACCCAGGCACGGGCACACGGCCCCGAGCACGGGCACCCAGGGCACGGGCTCGGGCATGGCACGGGCAAGAGGTACCTAAAGGGATTCCTCCTCTTTATGCAAGTGATTAGTAGATTTATATAAAAAAATAATTAAACTTGGACTTTTCTCACAAGAACCATATTTTAGGAAAAATTATATTTGAGAGATGATGATTTGATAAACATGCCTTGCATTCTGTTACTGATGCTTGCTGAGTACCTAGTACTCACCCTTGTTATTAACTAACTATATAGAGGACTATTCATCGGGGCAAATCAATGGAACCAATGAGGGTTTGGAGGACCAGTACTATGCTGCTTGGTGTGCTGAACATCCCGGGGACGATGCCTATGACTATAATGTGTATTATGGAGGATGGGATGAGTAGATGTATGCTGGGTAGCAGTCCCGTAGCTATGTCAATAAACCTGGGGTGTGGAAGTATGTATAATGTCCAAGTGCTACGAATGTGAAGACATGTAGGACCCTGTGTAAGATTCCTGCCCTGCGGGGCATAGTACTGTAATGACAGAGGTATCTTCTAGCTATAATTCTGCTGCTATCTCTGATGTGGATTATTATTCACTAAAGCGCGTCTCTAGCGAATAATAATCCATGGACTAGGGACGCCATTTCGGTAATGGCGCACCGGGTCGTCACACTTACTATCAATGTTTTCTTTCGAAAAACTTACTATCTAATGTCTTAATCATAGATAATGTTACAAGAAACAGTGACAAATAGAGAATGAATTTCACTTTTAAGGACCAATACAAAATGCTCTTTATTTTGGGAACGAATCCTATACACACAAGTTTTCCCGTGCACAACAACTAACAAATATCATAAAAATTCTAAAAAAAAACTATACATGTACTTCCAATAATACTATACCTATATATAAAGTCTTATCTTCAAATTCAAATTTATACTCTTAAAACTATTAGATTTTTTTTACAACTAAAATATAATGAATTTGAAGGTGTAATACTATTGAAAGTACATGTACAAATTTTTCTAGAAATTTTTGCGATATTTGTTATTTGATATACGGTGTGCGTACGAAAAGCTTAAATCTATAGGATATATTCTCCTTTATTTTTCCCTGAAAATAAATACTACAGTATTTTTATTTTTCCCTGAAAACAACTACTATATGATGATAGGCCGAATAGTTTTTTAGACGATAGACTGTACGGTTTGTTTCATATGGATCGTAAAATTTCTGCAATTTTTACAGTCTTCTATGCTAATGAAAGATCCTTCTATCGAAATAAAAAGTACAGAAAGGAGGCAACGGATGCCGCAAATCGTGGATTTGAGGGTTTACAATCTTGACAAAAACGGATCCAAAATCGTAAAATTTTGAACCGGTCTGAAAGTCGATCTCGAGGGGTAATTCCAATGGCTTTTGAGAAATTTAATTTTGAAATTGTAAATTCGATCAAAATTGGTTGAAATTTCTTTGGTTTTGACATCTCGATGGGGTAGAAATTCCCAACGATATATCGTGAACCCTGGAGAGTACGGGTTATGTTCCGACGTATTACGCTTCAACACTAGAACGCGAAGATTTGATGTTTCTTCCCGATACGTAATGAAGAGGGTCCACTGGCAGTGTCACTCTCCGCGCCTCCTCCCCTTAAACCCTCGTCAAAACCGCTGCTTCAGAGAATATTTCCATTTCTACCCCTTCCTCCCCTTCACCTCCCTCCGTCGGCGACGCAACCATGGCGACGCGGCGATGCCTCCTCCACCTCCTCTCGCGCCGCCTCATCGCTCACAGTCCTTAGCCCCTGGCGCCGGCCTCTATCGCGGCACGAACCCTAACGTCCTTGTCCCAGCCCCTTGCGCCGCACAGCCCCCGCGTCCTGGTCCGGACTATATAACGTGGAATGGCAACAATTTGTACAATACGGACCGTCCGAACAGAGTGACGATGGTCCGGACTATATAATTTGAAATGGCAACAATTTGTACAGTACAGACCGTCCAAACAGGGTGAGGATGGTCCAAACTGTATAATGTGAAATAGCAACAATTTGTACAGTGTGGACCGTCCGAACAGCTTGAGGATGGTCCGGACTATACAATGTGAAATGGCAATTTGTACGGTTCGGACCGTCCGAACAAGGTGAGGATGTTCCGGACTATATAATGTGAAATGGCAACAATTTGTAAATTACGGACCGTCCGAAAATGGTGAGGATGGTCCGGACAATATAATGCGAAATGGCAACAATTTGTACAGTGCGGACCGTCCTAACAACTTGAGGATGGTCCGGACTATATAATGTGAAATGGCAATTTGTATAGTTCGGACCGTCGAACAGGGTGAGGATGGTCCGGACTATATAATGTGAAATGGCAACAATTTGTACAGTACGGACCGTCCTAACAGCTTGAGGGTGGTCCGGACTATGTAACATGAAATGGTAATTTGTACAGTCCGGACCGTCCGAACAAGGTGAGGATGGTCTGGACTATATAACGTGAAATGGCAACAATTTGTACAGTACGGACCATCCGAACATGGTGTAGATGGTCCGGACTATATAATGTGAAATGGCAACAATTTGTACAGTGCGGACCGTCCGAACATCTTGAGGATGGTCTAGACTAGATAATGTGAAATGGCAATTTGTATAGTTCGGACCGTCCGAAAAGGGTGACGATGGTCCGGATTATATAATGTGAAATGGCAAAAATTTGTACAGTACGGACCGTCCAAACAGGGTGTGGATGGTCCGGACTATATAATGTGAAATGGCAACAATTTGTACAGTGCGGACCATCCGAACAGCTTGAGGATGGTCCGGACTGTATAATGTGAAGTGGCAATTTGTACAGTTCGGACCGTCCGAACATGGTGAGGATGGTCCGGACTATATAATGTGAAATGGCAACAATTTGTACAGTACGGACCATCCGAACAGGGTGAGGATGGTCCGAACTATATCTTTTACATGTTGATTTTCTTTTTCATGCAAGAACATGTGTTTGGGTGCATCGACTGGATCCCAGAACATCATGAATTCCAATTCTCCTTGCTATAAAAGATCATTGCCTGCCACCAAAAGATACATTCATGGAGAGGCTTCTTTGCTGCCATTGTAATTCTACACAGAAGACCAGCCCCAAAGGGACTATCTGAAGCCCACATTGTTGTGAGAAAAGGCTTGTCCAGTATTTGTCAAAGGTTTAGTTTTTCTAATTTCCTAACCATAATGTTAATACTATAAATAATTAGTTATATTTCACCTTTGCAACTATTTGTTCTGTCAGATCATATGCTAGGTTTCCCCTTTTTTTTGCATGGCTTCAGATTGGGACAACAGTTGGCATTCCATTTGCGAAAAGTGTGTAGTGCTTTTGCAAGTGAGGCTCAATGCTAAACTAGCCAGGTTAGTTGCTGCCGTCAATTTCCAACTTTTATGTGTGTTGCCTCCGTTCTTGACCAGCTGAGGAACTTTTGCCATCCCAGAGGTCGACTCCATGTAGTGATTTCTTGGCTTATTTTAACCAGGTGCTAAAAAACTGTTGTATGCTCAAGGTTCTTACATCGTTTCTGGACAACAGTACATGGATCCTTCTAAAGATATAGGATGGTTACAAAGAAAAAACAACTGCCTTGTTCATTGATGGTACAAACCGTTTCAAGGAGCTTTTGCATAGCGTCAGGTGATTTTTTTTTTGCTTATACAGTTATGCCTATTTAAAGTAAACAGCAAATTCATTTCGAGAGGAATATTTACAGATCCTTTGTGTAGAAGTAGAAACTACTCCATTTGTAACAACTATCTAAATACACATAATTTACTCTTAATTTTAATGTAGCTATCCATATAGATTTAGTTGTGAAAGTAACAGATTTGTTCCTGGGTATTAGTCCATATGGTGATATGGAGGTTCCAACTTTCAATATTATTATCAGTTCCGCACAAGACCAATGATACTAAAGAGGCTTAATGTTTGCCAGAAATGGTATGCATTATCTGCCTAGCACACACTGGTTTACTTATTCATGCCCTGGTAAGGCATCTTTATCATTTTGCACATAATCTTAAAATGACTAGCTTAAAATTATCTGCCTTATGCAGGACTTTTTAGTAATCACAGGTCCACTCTACTTTGTCAATACTAAAAGAATCATTTCGAAGATGGGCTTACTTGCCATATTGCAAAGGATTATAGTGAGGTAACTGAGCTTCAACAAGGGTGGCATGCAAGGCTTTTCTCATGTTTGCCAAGCACTAGATTTTGTGTTCCCTATCTGTTTGTTCCCTGTTATCACCTTTCACTTCACTCAGGCATCAGTGGAGAAAAATGCGCGGGAACTGAAATTATACAGTTGAAGAGCTCTACTGGGGTTCTGGTAAACAGGTGTTGCTCCTGGGACATAGCAGGGTGGAGTTGCTGCGGCTGCCGGCGCTTTCATTGTACTGGTCTGAACTCAAGGGCAACGTTGCCGGACTGGCTTGGTTCAGAGCCCATATGGTGGCACCCCGGTAGCTTCGACATCCTTCGGGTAAGGCCAGCTTGCTGACAAAGCGACAAGAAGATCGTGGAAACTCATCATATGCAAACTCATCAAGGTCCTCATTATCGCTGGTCTTCTCTGTGTTACCTAATCAGATCAATCCTTTATGAATTGTTCATACAATGACATTGTTTATTCATGCCTTGTCCATTTCATATGAATATTCTTAAACAAGTAAACAATTGCAGGGTGATATAAGGGCCTTGGAGGATCTCACATATGACAAGAGAAGGGACTTCATCTCCAACCACAAGCTGCCTGTCGATAAAGCTGCCGATCATCTCCTTCCACCTCGAAGCAGCACTGCCCGACGATGCTCGCGTCATTGTCACGCGTCGCCCAAGCCGAGCTCCTTCCCATGGCTCCCTTGCCTATGGTTCTGTCTGCACCGAGTAGCCGAATCCGTTGCTCGCCTCTCTGAAGCTCCCCGTGTGTCCCGTCCTACGTCGGCAGCCATGGCCATCAGCGCGCTTCACCTGAGGCTGCGCTATTGGCGACAGGAGCGACGGGCTGGTGATGCGGCGCGACGCCGGGTGCCGGGCTCGGTGGTGGTGGAGGCCGGAGAGGAGGCTGGACATTGCGTGGATGGTGCACTCCACGCTGAGGAAGGATCGTACCGACGCGGAATGCACTCAGATGTGTGAGGCTCTGATGGCCCATGCTTGTTGACTTGGAAAGAAGAAATGCTGCTGATCATCATCTATAAGGAACCCGCTTCAGTTTCTCAGTTAGCTTCTAGTTTGAACTTGAAACTTACTATCATTGTTTTCTTTTGGAAAAACTTTACTACTAATGTCTTAATCATAGATAATGTACAAGAAAACAGTGACAAATAGAGAATGAATTTCACTTTTAAGGACCAATACGCAAAATGCTCTTTATTTTGGGAACGAATCCTATACACAAAGTTTTCCCGTGCACCAACAAAACAAATATCATAAAAATTCTAAAAAAAATTATACATGTACTTCCAATAATACTATACCTATATATAAAGTTTATCTTCAAATTCAAATTTATACTCTTTAAAACTGTTAGATTTTTTTTTTACAACTAAAATATAATGAATTTGAAGGTGTAATACTATTAAAAGTACTTGTCCAAATTTTTCTAGAAAAAAAAATTTTTGTGATATTTGTTTTTTGTGATTGATATACGGTGTGCATACGAAAAGCTTAAATCTATAGGATATATTCTGCTTTATTTTTCCCCTAAATAAATACTACAGTATTTTATTTTTCCCTGAAAACAACTACTATATGATGATAGGCTGAATAGTTTTTTTAGACAACTAGACTGTATGGTTTATTTCATATGGGATCAATACATATTTCTGTAATTTTTTACAGTCTTGTATGCTGATGAAAGATTCTTCTATCGAAACAAAAAGTATGGAAAGGAGGCAACGGATGCGTGCAAATCGAGGATTTGAGGAATTTACAATCTTGAAAAAACCAGATCCAAAATCGTAAATTTTGAACCGGTCTGAAAATTCGATTCCAATGGCTTTGAAGAAATTTAATTTTTGAAATTGTAAATTCGATCAAAATTGGCTTGAAATTTTTTAGGTTTTGACATCTCGATGGGGTTCGAAATTTCTTCTCACAAAAACGATATATCATGAACCCTAGAGAGTACGCGTTATGTCGCGGACGTATTACCTTCACCACTAGAAGCCGAAAGATTTGCAATGTTTCTTTCCGATAAGTAATGAAGAGGGCCCATTGGTAGGCAGTGTCACATCTCCCGCGCTCACACCCTTAAACAGCCTACGTCAAACCGCTGCTCTCAGAGAATATTTCCATTTCTACTGAGAGATGTCACAAATGGCCGTGCTGCCCGTCGGGCCGGCCCCGGTCGATGCATGAGTGCTACAGTAACCGTGTAGTCGCGGGCCGTGCCGCGGCACGGCCCGAGTAGCCGTGCCGTGCCTGGGCCGGTGGTGCCGGCACACCGGCGGGGGCCGGCACGGCACGGGCAGCGGGCACGGGCACGGCCGGGACACACGGCCGGTACGCCCGCCAGGGGGCGGGGAAGGCCGCGCCGCCGTGGCAGGCGTCTGCGGCCGGCGAGGCGAGGCAGGCGTCGGCGGCTCAAGGCCGGGGAGGCATCAGCCGGGAGGAGGCGGGCGTCGGCCGGGAGGAGGCGGCAGGAGGCCGAGGAGGGCGGCGGAGCTGAGGCCGGCGGGAGGCACGCAGGAGGAGAGGGCGGCGGCGCCGAGGCGAGGCCGCTGCCCGAGCTCCTCACCGGCCTCGGGCCCTCGGCCTCCTCCCTCCTCCAGCCCGCCTCCTCCCGACGCTCGCCTCCTCGGCTCCTCCGCGCCTCCCGCCGGCCTCGCAGCCTCGGCTACCGTCCTCCCGTCCTTCCTCCCGCTCCGATGCCTCCCGACGCCCCCTCCTCGGCTCCTCCGCCTCCTCCCTCCTCCCGCGCCTCCGGCCTCGCCCTTGGCGCCGCCGCCCTCTCCTCCTGCGGGCGCCTGCCGCCGGCCTCGGCCTCCCGCGCCTCCTGGCCGCTCTCCCCGAGGGAGGAGGCCGAGGCCGGCGGGAGGCGGCGGCGGGAGGAGGGAGCACGGCCAAGGGAGGCGGCGGCAGGAGGGGGAGGCGGAGGAGCCGAGGAGGCGGGCGGGACTGGAAGCGGCCCCCGGAGGAGCGTCTGGGAGGAGGGCGAGCGAGCAGCACAGGCCGGGAGGAAGACATCTGCCCGTTGGACCTATGATCGTTTGGTACGTATCGACTAGTTGGCCCAGTGGAAAATTGACACGTGTCTCAAGGTTTCTGAAATAACGGAAAATTTTTTTTTTTAAATATTTAATTTATTAAAGATTTACAAAATAGATTTTTTTGTTTGAAGAATGACAAAAATCAACCTAAGCCTCTCTGTGGGGGCGATTTTAATAAATCGCTCTTTCCAGAGGGCGAGACGTGGCTGACGGCCGTTTGCCCCTCCGGCGGAGGTCGTCACCATTTTGCAGAGCCCCTCTGCCTTCCCAAAAGCCACCCTCTCGAGGGCGGCAAGGGGCCCGCGCTGGAAAATGGCGCGGGCGCAGGCGCGGCCACCGGGCGCGGGCGGGCTTGCGGGCGGATATTCGACGGGCAGCGAGGGGCGCAGCCGATGGGCGCGGGCAAGGGTCGCATTTTGCAGGCGGCCCCTTGGGCCTCTCTGAGAGGCGGTTTTCTGGGCAGAACGCAGGCCCCCGGCCTGTAAATATGCTGAACGGTGTCTACCGAGGGTACCGACGGCGGGTTCGCCACGTCATCAATCGCCCTCTGGAAGGGCGATTTACTTAAAGCATTCGCCCTCCCAGAGGGCGTTAGGAAGTCTATTTTGTCATTCTTTCAAACAAAAATCTACTTTTGTAATCTTTTCTAAATTAAAAATATAAAAATAAAAAATTTTCCCGAAATAACGGCTAGTTTCGAATCTAGCCGTTGCAGGAAAAAAAATCCGAAAAATATCGAAAAAAATCGAAAAATTGTGAAATTTTTTTCCTATATAATAGAGGAACCCCAGCCTACACTTTTTGCTCACAATGGCCAAACCTGCGCCAATCTCTCCTCTTGTGCCTCTATTCTCCTCTCTTTTGGCTCTCTCTTGCTCAAAATTTTTGATTTCAGACAAAATTTTGTCTACAATTCCAAAAATTTCCCACATTCTCATAGGTAATAGCTGCAGCCTCGGTGCTGCTGGCAAGGTAAAAAAAAATCCTAAATTTTCTTCTTTTTTCCTACTATTTTTTAATACTAATTTTCTCTATTTATATTGCAGGATGGATCCGACTAGCCGACGTTCCAACTGAGGCGACTTCGACCGAGCTATCTGTCCGATGTCGCAAGGAGACGACTCTGGGTCGGCTCCTACACAGCAAGAACATCCGGAGGAAATACATGCGGCTTCAGAAGGATTGGAACTGCGAGCGGGGAGCCTATCAACGGCAACCGGCTCAAAGAGATCAAGAACTTCCTCTGCCTGGCAACATTTTGATGAGAATCAAGGAGCCAACCGCCGCGGAAGGAAGGGGAGGTACTTACGCAAATGTAAACATTTGTAAAACTAAACTCTCTGGAAAATCTTCTGGTGGAAAAAGGGTTTGCAGTGCGGCATGTTGAGGCGTGTGCGAAGAAGCAAGGTTACCAGCTAAGACAGCAGGCAACTGGTACCTCAATCCGGACGGTACGGTACGTTTTTTTTCATGGGAGTATAATCCTCGTAGCACGAGATTCCCTTACCCCGTTTAATTGCTAAGACAGGTATCTACCCCCTAAACTTTGGTGAGTCCCCTGCATTTGGAGAACTTACATTAAAACTGCTCATTAATCCTAGGTTTCAAGCTGTTAGTAGAGACAAACTACAACCCGCGGGACTTGGTGAATGTTTACAACGCAAGGCCGGGATAATATTAAACAATTATTTGCTACTTGCACCATTTTCCTATCATTAGTATCGACATCTGATATTTGGAGTGGTAGGGCTAAGGAAGACTATATTAGTGTAGTTTTGCTCATTATGTTGATGATGAAGAATGGATCGATAAGCTACAAAAAAGTAAGTATATAGCTTTAAAATTATTGATGTCTACATAATGTAGAAAAATATTGCTGAAAGCGAATTCTATGAGAGTTTGTGAGGATTTTGCATCACAAATAAAATATTTGCAGTAACTCTAGATAATGCAGCTTTGCAAATTCCAAAAGCAATGAAAATTTTGCAGCCTTTATTCAATGCTTATGCTGAAATCATTTCTTTTACATCAACGTTGTGCTTGCCATGTTATTAATCTTATAGTTAAATCCGGGTTTTAAAAGAATAAACTGTATATCTCGATTCTATCCGTGAAGCCATAACATGGCTGAATGGTTTCAATCCTCGACTTGCGACCTTCAAGGCGTTCTGCATCGCTTCGGACAAGCGTCATAGCTAAGTTCAAACGGATTAGCGGACCATAAGTGGAACTGCGCTTTTTTAATGTTGATACATGTCTTGCCATACAAAGGATATACTAACTGTTTTCTTGCTGTCACCCCAAGATATGTGTTACCAGTGACTGGGCAAAAACCGCTACTTGACAGAACAGTCTTGGCATGTTGTAGAAAAGGGTTTTATTACTTTCTTGAAACATTTTATGATGCAAAATTGTTACTTGTCTGGTGTTTACTATCCCAACTGCTATATTTAATTTAATTTTGGTGCATAAAATTTTCAGATTGCCACTTTATTAAAAGAATATGCAAATGAACCATAATACTAGTAGGACTTGCAGTATTTCACATGAAACAAAAATATCTTTAAATACTGGAGAATATTCATACTTGTTAATGCTTTTTTTGCATTATTTACTCTCTTGACTCCTAGGGGTAAAATACGGGGGTTTCTAAAATTTTTTGAATCTTTATTGGGGGATGCAATGAATTATTGATTAGCACTAACCTAATTATTGCTGATTCTAAGACAAAATTGTATGAAGTATTTCGCAAAAAGTATGAAACTATAGTTTCAGGGAGTTCGCGTGCAAAGAGCCGCACCGCGTCCCCTCGTCCCAGGTAAGAAGAAATTGCAGTGGGCGCCAAATGTGGAGTGGTTCCTGCGCTTCTCTTCGAGCACCAAGTGGTGGAAGTTCGGCGCAGCAAGTCCTGCACACGCTTCGCTTGAAGCTCTTGAGCTGTCCACTCTACTTGGACAGCGACTCGATCAACCAGGAAGATCTCAACGTTCTTCAATGGTGGATGATCAAGACCAATATCCCGTGCTCAAAGCTGCACGGGATGTGTTCACAGGTGCCTGTGTCTACGGTAAAAAAAAAAATCATCCGATGCGGCCTTTAGTCTTTGGCAGAGAATTATTGAGGAGAGAGCAGGAAATATCCGCAGTGGCGTTTGGTAGAAATGCTACTTGCGGTTTACAAGACGTGGAGGGCTTAGCTATAGGAACGTGCACCCTATGCGACGAAGAACGCAAGATTTGGCTGAGCAGTTCGAAAATCTGTAACCGCACAAAATGAGTGAAACTAGAGATTAAAAAATCATAACTCTTTTTTATTTTTTGAGTTTGAACGCTTTTAGCTGTACTCTTTTTGCTTTGTCATGGTTTTCTCAAATTGAGTTTTTTACATGACAAAGTTTTTAATGAGGCAGCTGTGTTAATAATCAAAATAATAAAGGTCATTGCGTTTTTTCCTATATCTATGTAGAAATTAAATTGCAATAACTATATTGTTCTTCTATTTTGCTTGTTTAAAAAATATAAAAATTTCCTCTTCTAATATTCATCAAAAATACCTCATGATTTTTTTAGCTCACTGGATAATGTTTTCACATTTTTTCATATTTTTTTACCACCCTCAAAAACATAGCTAAAAAGGTAAAAAGATAAAAGTTTACTTATATTTTGTAATGCAAAAGCAAAAATTGGCATTTCAGCTATTAGTCCGGACCGTCCGGAAGAGGGTGAGGAATGGTCGCGGACTATATAATGCAAAACATCAATTTGTACAGTTCGGCACCGTCGAACATGGTGCGGACCGGTCGGACTATATAATGGTGAATATCTGCATTTGTACGGTCTGGACGCTCGTCGAGACAGTCGGCGAAGTGCGGGGAACTGCAGGCGTAGGCGAGGGCGGCCGGGCGGTAGGTGGTGGAGGCCGGGGAGGCGGCGCAGGGAGGAGGGCCGGCGCGCAGGCGGGGAGGGCGGTGGGCGGAGATCGGCGCGCAGGCGCCGGGAGGTCCCGGGGAGCGGCCGGAAGGGACGGCGGAGGTGGCTGCAGGCAGGCACCGGAGGCCGGGGACCGGACGCGCGGCGCAGGCGTCGGCGGACCGGGCCGGACCGGGCACGGTGGGTCGGCGCCGACGGGCCCGTGCCGGCACGAGCACGGCCCACGACCTGGCGTACCGTTGCCTGGGCCGGGGGGAGGCAGCGGGCCGGCACCGGGCACTGCGCGTAGCGGGCCGTGCCGGACCGTGCTCGGGCCGTGCCGGCCCGGTCCGTCCGTTTGGCCAGCTATAATTTCTACCCCTTCGCTCCCTCCCTTCACCTCACCTCCGCCACCCGGGCCGCCGCACGCGCCATGGGCGAGTCGGCGGCGATGCCTCCTCCGCCTCCTCTCGCGCCGCTCATCGCTCACAGTCCTCAGTCCCTGGCAACCGGCCTCTATCGCGGCACGAACCCCTAACGTCCTTGTCCCAAGCCCTCGCGCCGCACAGCCCCCGCGTCTCGCCTCCCCCCGGCTCTTCCCTCGCGCTGCCACTTTCGCGTCCGATCCTCCGGTGACGAGGAGGAGGGGGAATGGATGACGGATCACTGCGATGAGAAGGGGAGCGAGGACGAGTGGGGGAGGAGGAGGCGGTGGTGCGAAGCCTCCAGCGGGAAGAGCGGAGGAGGAGAAGGTGGGAGGCGGCGGAGATAGGGTTAGGTGGTGGGCCCTCCTCGGGGCCGACGAGAAGCCCCTTCAAGCCCTACGAGCCAGTCTTCGCCGTCGTACGCAGGTCAGCTCCATCTGTTCCAAGCTTTCGTTTTGCGTTTGGGCGTGGATCTGGTGGGTGATTTGAATACGGGTTGCTTCTTCCTGCAGATTGGTTCGCATCAGTTTTAAGGTGAGCAATGGCGATTCAATCTTCACGGGAGAGGTTGAAGTTTTTGCGATGTGGAATGATAAGGTAATTGTGCACCTTTGAACGCAACTGTTTACTTTTATTTTGATTAAGGAGGATGCGTTAGATAACTTGATGTTAGCAAGCTGCAACTTATAATTGATACGGTATAGTTGAGGTTATGAGATCATGATTCAGTGCAGAGGTTTATCGTCTTTGCCCCATATGGTGATGGTGATAAATGATACCTATTGTTGTGAAACTTCGAGTTCTGGATCATAGAGGCACTTGACATGTTAAGATGTAGAATTGTATGCAATGCATGATCTAATCTTGGTACAACATATGATCCGCACTGTTAGCTCTTTTGATTACTGGATTTTGGTTTCATTTATGAGTGAGAGCTTTGAACTTTCAATTAAGAAACATTCCAATTTAAGCCTTGCAGAGTATGTGGACGTGTTAGAAACATGAACTGTTGTGTAGGGTTAAGTGGAACCTTAATGAGCGGATTACTTGGTTTTACGTGTTGCATTAATGTTTAGTTCTGTCACTACACCTTATTTTCATATCATTAATACACTTCCATTAGTGCCAGCCCCAGTGGTCTCTACTTGCTTCTTATATTTCCAATTCTATCGAAAGTTTTGCTGATGTTGTTGGCATGGTTACTTGGTGTAGTTAATTTTGAATCGAGTTCTCATGCTTGGCTCACAAGCTCAAACAGTCATTGGAGGCCAATTCTTCTGATTGCTGCTGTTCATGCTGTCGTTGAAGGAGCATTGTAGGAACGACACTGTCACTTCTTGCAGTAGCATTTATTTAAGGTTTCAGGGAGCATGGTTTATTCAGTCTAACAGTCTTTTGCATTGCATTTAGTTCATTGAAATGAATGCTAGTCTTATTTGTTGAAACAAGTTTGCCAAGGCAAATCGATATGATTGCTAGTATTTAATTTGTTCAAACAAGTTTGCAAGCACATCAGTTAAGTAGCTAGATGCTGCATTTTTGCAAATAATGGACTCAGCATATGTATGCAGATTTTCCTGTTTATCTGAATCCATATTATGCAAGGAATCATTAATGATGCTGGAAAAGCCATCTTTGCCATGGCATAGGTATAACAAGTGATCTATGTATTTAAAGGCTGATTGGTCCCTTGGTACTTTCTTTTATTGTATGCTGGTATTAAGGTTGGAAATGTGTGTTGTAGTAGGATTCTCCACTCACTAAAGGACTACCACATTAACTTGATTTATTGTGCTAGAAAATTCGCAAAAACAGTGGTGCATCTTTTTACAGTTTCCCTTTGTTATGCTCCATCAACTGATTGATGTTAACACGCTCAGATTCATTAATGTATGCTGAGCATGTTCTGATGTATATTGGGAAGTCTGCTTACATACTAGTTTGTATGAGAATAGCAGACACTATGGTTTTTCATTACTTTTGAATGGAAAGGGGACATGAACTCATTTATTGGCCTGCATCATTCCTATTGCTACTGTCACATGAAATCCCTTCCAAACTACAAAAATTACCTAAAATGAAATGATTATAAGCTATATGCAATGACATACATATGGGGTTTAATTTCTGCTACTTTACTTCTGGATTTGTTCCTGACATCCATGTCCTGTTCTAATGTGTAAAGACACATTTGAATAACACAGACTTTCACGCAGGCTTTGTGTTCAAGTTTGTTTCAT